>JAQNBH010000002.1:31703237-31744929 GCA_028752905.1 Cladorhizidae sp. MBARI D1340-BT2 | reverse complement strand
CATGTGTTGTGCAGCTGGAACGCATGCGTTCATAGTATAAACATCCACGTGATACGTTTCGTCACTCGCTCAAGTAGCTTTACAGCTCTCTTTCTTGCGCTGTGGTGTATCGGCCTACAAGAAGCAGAATTCTGAACCTTAGCCTAAGCTTTGAAGCACCCAAGATATTGATGGGACGACCTGAGCTTCCTGAAACATTACCTGCGATCACACACGACCTTTTGTTCAAGGAGCAAATTGGTTGTCAGAGGCTCCAAGTGGCAGGTTAAGTTTTTGTGCCATGCCATGAATTATAGAAAACTGGTAGCTTACAAGGAATATGAAGTCAGGAACCTGAAATGCCTTTATATGCAGAGCACTACAAAAACCATACTAGATTACATTGACAACATGATGGCCTACAAACTACAGTCGAGGCTTTCTTCAAAGCAATGAGTGCCGGCTTTGGTGTAGGACAAACATCGAGTGGTTGTACATTGCTGCATGGCAATTCATATAGCCATATATTCTGAGGCAAACAAAGAAATGATTTGGCTTATGGGTACTTAACCTATTTGAGACGACACGGGCGATGTATAAGCAAACTAAGATACACATAACTTGCGTGCCCGAGATCAACCCTGGTGGAGCTCAAGTAACCAGGTTTTTTTTGTTGTTGAAAACACTGTATTTTGTCTCCCACACTCCAGGTCAAGAGATCGGGAGTGGCACAGCAATTTGTCAGCAAGTGCATTTGAGAATATCATCTGGTTTGACTAGTGTACTGTGAAGCTTCTGCTACCCAGAAGATTTGTTGAGGCGATTCTTCACATCATCAAACTAAATAGCAGTGCTACTGGGTATTGATAATGTGTATTTCAATTTATGCAACATCTTTGTGTGTGGTTTGGTGCAGTAGTTGTTATCTGACAATATTGACAAGGCAAGTAAAGGTCCTGTTACTAGTGTAGGTGTAAAGCTAGTTGTTGGTTTATATCTTCTGGGCCAGTTTGACATCTCCATCCTCGGACTGGATACCTGCATTTACAAACCACAGACATCCAACATCTAAAGTGCTATTAGTCACAACAGTTGCTGACTAGCTTCCCCCTTTTGGAGCCACCACCCCAAAAAAACACAAAAAAAACAGGATACATCATCATATAATGGCGACAGTTCTCATGCAGCCAAAATATTATACAGTAACTTGCATTAAGACATACACACCACTTAGCAAGCCACTGATCACATAATCCAAGCTTGTTACATTTGACAAACAGGTGGAGGTCTTCAAGACCATTTTGTGTGCAACAACTTTAGCTCATATACAAGTATGTTCTGATCAATTGTATCTATTGAAAATAGAGCTACTTAGATTGTCAACCAGATGATTACTAAGATGCCCTGACAAAGACCCAAGTATTTGGTTGGAAATGTTGGCAAAAAGCAAAAGAATTAGCACTGAAGTATGTAGCTAGCAACAACAAATCTAAGGATCGAGGTAAAATAAACAACAATGCGTTCCAACGGTGCGTTGCAACATTCGTGCGTACCGTTCTCCGTGCGTTCTTAAATGGCAGCTCGTGCGTTGCTTTTTAAACGCTCAAGCGTACTACGTTACGTTGTACAGAAACGCAACGTAAAGTTATTTTTGACCGCTACTGTAGGTAATGTCCCAACAACGGGTGTCCAATAAGGGGTGTGGCAATCTAGGGCTGGAAGTCCAAAGTGTATTGGTCCGTGTGAGGAATCTACGCACACATGCTTGAGGGGAAGCATTTTTCATAGCCTGCCTCTCCTCGGCCCCTCGGCAACTGTGCTCTTTCTCGTTCATTTCTTGCTTCCATTTTCACCTTTTTGGTTTCACCTGTTCCATAGTTACAGGGACCCATCTCCTAGCAGCGCAATTAAGCGTGCACGCAGAACTACATGTTGTAGTTCACACACATATAGGGAGCTGTTTATTGCTTCGTGTGATGAACATATGCATGTACTGTAGGCCTGAGGCAGAAAGTTTTTCTCCATGAAGGCTCATGAATATATACTAAGTCTTGCTTCACTCCACAATCAGCTACTGTAATTTTCAAAAATGAGGACAGATGGCATAGAAATGTGAAGAGTGCCAAGTGCTGAAGAGGGCCAGGTGCTAGAACAGGGCCTGGTGATAGAAGAGGGCCAGGTGCTTGAAGAGGGCTTGGTGATAGAAGAGGGCTTGGTAAGAGTGAGAGGTTCCCCATGGAACTATGTACACAGACAGAATACTGCTCTGATAGTGCCACTCCAAATGGCAGACCAACCATCACCATGCCAACACACACAATAACATTGAGCGCTGTCTCCTCCACTCATAACTTCCTAGCCATTGTTGCAGCATTTGCTTGCAAGAATAGGAGAGTCTATTATCCTCAATGCTTTAGTTGCCCTGGCGATGCCTACCCACAATAACTAGAGCTGCACATGCTAGAAATGTTGGTCCACTGGACTGATCACTCATATGTACATATACGTACATACATGTATACAGTCTCAGGAGCAAGCAGTTTTGTACAAAGTAGCTGGCTCGTGAGCTAGCTAAACTTCTTGAGCACACTGGGCAGTAGCTAAGCCTTGTTCACTACAAGTAGCCATAGCTGGCTAGACACTGAGCAACAGCTAGCTAGACACTGAGCAACATCTGGCTAGACACTGAGCAACAGCTATGTAGCTAGACACTGAGCAACAGCTATGTAGCTAGACACTGAGCAACAGCTGGCTAGACACTGAGCAACAGCTGGCTAGACACTGAGCAACAGTTAGCTGAACATTAGTTCATTAAGCCAAGTTGCTGTATGTGTCTAGCTACATATGTATTTCTGACCATCCAAAAATTATTGTTCGAAACAGCAAGTGTGGAAATAGTGTCTTCTTCAATCGCAGTTCCCATTGAAAGAACTCGTAGACGCACATGCACCTTGATCTTAACCATTCAGGATCCCAAAGTTCCAAACATGTTCAGGCTTTCATGAACTTCAACCTTCATGCAAATCACACCAAAATAATGCATGCTGAGGGTTTTTACAATACAAAGTATAAAATTTATGTAAACAGTTCCTCGGAACAGTCGAGCAGATCTGGTGGTTTTTGGCAGCATACAGTTACAGGGTTACATTTAGAAAATTGTCCAAGGGGGGGCAACTGGAGGAATCCGGATATTAAGGGGGCATGATGGTTAAAGATGTGACAGTTTCTAATGAATTTTAATAATACAATTTCCAAGGGGGGGGGGGGCAAAAAGGTTCCAAGGGGGGGCAGCCCCCCCTAAATGAAACTCTGCGATCATACAGTAGTACTCGATATGCTAGCTCCCCCTCCTTCCCAACCCCAAGCCAATTTGAAACCATGATACCGTCAAAGTTGGTTGTTAAGCTGGGTGTTTAGTAGCGGGAGTCGGCAAGAAAATGGCTGCCCAACACCGAGCAGGAGCTTAGCGAGCAGTGCCCAAGTACAGAGGTCATCAATTTCATATAGGTAAGAATCATCAAACCTGGGTGCTTGTGTAGAGTCGAGGCTGGTTAACAATATGACGTTAGCTCACCGTTAGGTTTCGTCGTTTCGTCTCCCATCGTCTGATCCGTTCACAATTCAGAGCTTAATTAGCGATAAAGACGCTCCGACACTTTCTAGCACCTCCACCCGAAGTGTACCCGAAGTGATGAGGAGGAGAAGCATTTGTGAGCGGCAAGTTATACTATTCATTCTACACATCACAAACTGCAAAATGCAGTGGCCTACCTTATTAGCTACATGTACATGTACATGTACCTCCTTCCTTGCGTTTTCTTTCACTCGGACATCTTTGTATGTTCTAGAGCCTATCTGCCAAAGGCAGGTAAAATCTCGAACAGCTTCGACTAGCTTCTCGTCGTCCTCATCCGCGAGTTTAAATGTATAACTGGTGCATATTTGATTGGTCAGACGCGCTGGAGCTGACGCTGGATTAGAACTCGGGTCTACTTCACGTCTCCTAGCATTTCTCTTCGTTCGACGAAATGGAGGGTGGTGGAGGATGTTCACAAATTGACGATAGGACGATTGGCGACGGGACGAAACGACCCGGTGAGCTATCATCATATTGTGAACCAGCCTTTAGTCGACAAGAAAATGGCCTCCCAACACCGAGCAGGAGCTTAATTGTTCAAGCAGTGCCCATGTGTAGAGTTCATCAATTTCCTATGGGTAAGGATCGTTGGTGTATGTACCAGGCTAGCTAGAAGGGTCGGGGAATGGTTGAACTGTTGTCAAGCAGAGTCTGGAGAGTGTCGGTCATGGACATCCCGTCTACAAGTTTGTCTGGTCACCAGAAATGGAAAGAACACTGGCTCTTGAGCAGGAGGAGACAGTCACAACCAACTCTTAACAAACAGAGGCTGGAACCAACAGCCAAGTAGGTAGGTAGAAATGGAAGCAACACTGGCTCTTGAGCAGGAGGAGACAGTCACCATCAACTCGTAACAAACAGAGGCTGGAACCAACAGTCAAGTACAGTAGAGGCCCCAAAAAACTTTACGTACCGTTTGCGTTGGACGTTTGAGTCGCAGCGTTGCTGTACCGTTAGCCAAACGTTGGCCGAACGTTCGCGCATACGTTCGCTAAACATTGGCCAAAAACGTTAGGCAGGGATCGTTAATTGAGCGTTGTAAAATTGAATTTCTTCAGAGCATGCCAGATCGACGAAGGCGAACTGTCGTTGCTCTAGCGGTTATTCTTTTTCAGAATCAAGATGCCTTCTTAATAGAATTTTATTCTTTAGGATCTAGAGGATTCAAGGCTGCAGCTGTCGTCTGTATTTTGAAGGAGGGCCTGACAGCAACAAGGCAAAGCGTCCAGTTTTGTCAAGCACTGCGAGACTGGTATCGCCTTACAGCCATGGAGCGGGAGATCTTCGTTTTTTATTGCTGGCCCAAAACTCGTGGTGGAAAAGATGCTGGAAAATGATGAGAAGACAGCATACCAACTGCAGTTCTCCTTCACAGCGAAGGGAACCCAGTCTTGCTTTGCAGGACATTACTTGTGTTGATATTTTGAGTCAGTGGTAATGCCAACTGATAAGAGAAGCCAATAAAGTTTGTGTTGAACTAGTTTTGGGATGGAACTATGTGAAAGTTAATATCTAGTGTAGAAGCTTTCTGTGCCACACTGAAGCTATGTTGGTTGCTAGTGGCTAATGATAATCTAGGCCTGGGTCTTGATGGTATTTTGGCTAGAGCCAATGTGCCGATTGGGATAAGCCATTGGATTAAAATATATATATATATATATAGTTTAGGGACTTTGTAGATGTTATGGTAAGTCTAGGGCAATATATTGATATAGACACTGGTGAATTGGTATAGTGACTCATGTAATAACATGATCAATAGCAGTATCATTTATCCCTGTCCTAGGTCAAGAGATTGGAGCGAGATACAGAACCTTGAAGAGGACAGACGAGTGCACAGTTCAATTGGAAACACATAGGCTTTTTTTTGTTGTATAAGGCAGGCACGAAAGAACAAGCCAAGATATGATTCATGTTGTATTATGGTTGTGTGTGTAATAAGGTGTAGATTTATACTCAGGTGTTTTAAACCTCTGTTTATTTGATTATAGCGTGAAACATTTGGTGAAGGTAAATGTGTGGGCCAGTATTATGAGAGCCACTTTTTGTTGTTCAAATTCTTCACTAGACCCTTTTTACCCTTTGTAAAGGATGTTTGCTCCCATCACTGCATGCAGGACACTGACCCCAAACGTACATCCAGGCTGGCTAAGGAGTTCGATATAAATTGATGGAGGATGCCTCCCGAGTTTCAAGATGCCAACCCCATTGCAGACCTGTGACACGAGTACATCAGGAGAGAAGTGAAGCCCAAGTCCAAAGCTGAATTGGTGGACAGCATAACACAATTTTGATTAACTGTAGATGTCAGAAGTAGAACAGACACCTGGAGGGTTAGGCCACAGGGAGGTTTATTTGGAAATCACTTGCCAAGCAATGCTTCTTGATATCAAGTTGGCAAAACTTTCGTGTGTTTGGGTAGTTAGAGATGTTAAATTTTCTTATTAAATTATGATTTACTATTTTGAAATGCAGTTACCAGGCAGCCATGGAGGAAGAATTCAAGCCGGTCATGGAAGACGAGGATTACAGTTCTTCACTCTACATCTGTGGTGGTGGGGTCAGGACTGGACTTGTTCGATAACTATATAGTTGTTTTTGAAATTATCATTATTTTATATTTTCTTATTGACACCTGAACTTGATTTAAAGAATTTGATTTAAAACTTAACAATAGCTGAACTCTTGCCTTTATATATCACCCTCACTGCCTTTCCCACTGAGGAGCACCCTAAAACATTGCTGCTTGGTACAGCCACCCAGAACTTTCATTCTGCCAGAAGACCAAACAATAGTCAGTATAATTATCATTACTTGATCCACTGTTCTAGCTTTTATTTTGGGGGGTTTCGTTTTAAATATGTAACACTAACAACTAGACTGAAGTAAAGGCTGGGTCACTACCACAGATACAGGTGCTAGAGGTTCAAGCCATTGGAGTTCTACCTAGTGTTACACTTACTGCTCAGAGCGAAGGTAGCAGCGAGAGTTCTTCTGTAAGCCATTCCCAGGACAAATCAAAAGTAGAAGCTGCAACAAAACAGAACAGTCATCAACAGTAGGCCGACTGACTTGACTTTACGCGCTCTATCGAACATGTGGTGTAGGATACCGAATGTTGATTGCGTGTTTCGGGTAATTAAACAACGGTTCGTGCGTTGCGTTCGCAATACGTTGCTTGAGCGTTTCCTGTGCGTTCCTTGAGCGTTGCTTGAGCGTTTCTTAAGAACGGTTTCTGCGTTGAACGTTTACCCAACGCAACGGTACGTAAAGTTTTTTTTGGCCGCTACTGTAGGTAGGTAGAAATGGAAGCTACACTGGCTCTTGAGCCAGTTTGCTGGCGCCCCCCCCCCCCCCCTCCTGCCACTCCCCCATGGAGCCACTTTCTGTGTTGACAAGTCACACCATATACTTCCTTAGAATGACCCTCTCAATAATCAACATGAAATTGTACTCTTTTCAATGTTTCGACAAGATGCTCCAGCCTTCACCAGGAATAATTCCGAGTAAAAAATATTGTTTTATCCAGAATGAGAAAAATTTGGGAGTGGTTGAAGTCTCCAGCCTCTGATTGCTTCCATGCTTGTACAGAAGTCTCCAGCCTCTGATTGCTTCCATGCTTGTACAGTGTACATGTATGTACACATATCTCTACAGGCACAGAGTCACCGAAGGAAATTTCAGGAAATTAACTGCCTGAGTTAACAGTTCACATTAGTCTATCTGATGTATTGCTGTGCTGTTATTTGGCTGATTCATGAATCGTTCATTGTGGGCAATGCATTGCCAGCGAGTGTGGATATGTTGCCAAGGAGTGTGGATGTGTTGCTAGAGAGTGAGGATGTGTTGCCAGCGAGCGTGGATGTGTTGCCAGCGAGTGTGGATGTGTTGCCAGCGAGCGTGGATGTGTTGCCAGAGAGTGTGGATGTGTTGCCAGCGAGTGGATGTGTTGCCAGCGAGTGTGGATGTGTTGCCAGTGAGTGTGGATGTGTTGCCAGCAAGCGTGGATATGTGTTTCCAGCGAGTGTGGATGTGTTGCCAGCAAGTGTGGATGTGTTGCCAGCGAGTGAGGATGTGTTGCCAGCGAGCGTGGATGTGTTACCAGCGAGTGTGGATGTGTTGCCTGTGAGTGTGGATGTCTTACCAGCGAGTGTGGATGTGTTGCCAGAGAGTGTGGATGTGTTGCCAGCGAGTGTGGATGTGTTGCCAGCGAGTGTGGATGTGTTGCCAGCGAGTGTGGATGTGTTGCCAGAGAGTGTGGATGTGTTGCCAGCGAGTGTGGATGTGTTGCCTGCGAGTGTGGATGTCTTGCCAGAGTGTGGGATGTGTTACCAGCGAGCATGGATGTGTTGCCAGAGAGTGTGGATGTGTTGCCAGAGAGTGTGGATGTGTTGCCAGAGAGTGTGGATGTTTGCCAGCGAGTGTGGATGTGTTGCCAGAGAGTGTGGATGTGTTGCCAGAGAGTGTGGATGTTTGCCAGCGAGTGTGGATGTGTTGCCAGAGAGTGTGGATGTGTTGCCAGAGAGTGTGGATGTTTGCCAGCGAGTGTGGATGTGTTGCCAGAGAGTGTGGATGTGTTGCCAGAGAGTGTGGATGTGTTGCCAGAGAGTGTGGATGTGTTGCCCTGTTTTCGGTGTTAATTTGCCTTGATGAAAATGCATTTGGGTTGGAACAGCTTAAACAACCAATAATAATTATGGTAATAATAATAACAATAACAACAACAATAATAATAATAATAATAATAATAATACTAATAATAATAATAATGGTAATAATAATAATAATAACAACAACAACAATAACAACAACAACAACAACAACAATAATAATAATAATAATGGTAATAATAATAACAACAACAACAACAATAATAATAATAATAATACTAATAATAATAATAATAATAATAATAATAATAATTATTATTATTATTATTATTACTATTATTATTATTATTATTAGTATAGCAAAACAACAACAGCAACAATATAATAATTGCCTGGATTTAGGGAATTAAAAATTAGGCATTCCCCCTGATAGGGGTGTGACTATATAATAGATATCTATGTATGTACCTCATTGACACAGGGATGGAGAGGGGGGAGTGGTCGCATAAAGGAAGGCTCAAATGGGTGCTCCGTGAGCTGCTCTGGGCCGCATAACAAAGTCTCCGCCACCTGGCCTGTCAGGGACGGGTCTGGAGGACTACACAATCACAACAACAACAACAACAACAACATCAACAACAACACAAGATTCATCTTTAAAGCAGCTCAAATCTGTTCTACATTCAACCAAAATTCTTCGGTTGTCATGACGACAAATGAAGACCAAAGCAGTTCAGTTGAAATATTGGCATACAAACCACTTTGAGCAGAGAGAAAGATCAAGTTTTGATTTGCATCTTATGAAAAATACATTTCTTGTAACATCAATAAATCTTACATCATAAGGCAGCTGTTAGCTGCCATGCCTCTCTTGGTGGCCATTCTAAATGTGTTGAAGCTGACTGTCAGTGTCTACACCTAGGTCTCAGGTAGCTAGCCATCCAAGCAGAAGCTAGCATCTACACCTAGGTCTCAGGTAGCTAGCCATGTAGGCAGCAGCTAGGGCTATGGAGATTTGTGAAGACAAGACTAAGACTAGGGACGTCTGTGAAGTTAGGGCTATGGACGTCTGTGAAGATAGGGCTAGGGACGTCTGTGAAGTTAGGGCTATGGACGTCTGTGAAGATAGGGCTAGGGACGTCTGTGAAGTTAGGGCTAGGGACGTCTGTGAAGATAGGGCTAGGGATGTCTGGGATATATATATATATAAAACACAGAATGGCCTAGACTTTGACCTCACCTGAATGATGAAGCTACGCTGGGGTCGGAGATGACGGGGGAGAGACCCATCCGATTGTGAGCTCCCACCTCCCCCTGCATCTCCATCAGAGAGGCCACGATAGCCCCCACGTCAGTGTGGATGGGAGGAGGGTCCATACTGCAGATGCTGACAGGGGTCTTCTTGTAGAGCTTCACAAGGGAGAGGGGAGAAATATTTGATGGGGGAGAGGAGGGAGATATTTTAGGATGAGGGGTCAGGGGGCAGAGAAGTATTTTAGGTTGAGGGGTACGAGCAGAGAAATATTTTAGGATGAGGGGTCAGGGGGCAGAGAAATATTTTAGGTTGAGGGGTACAAGCAGATAAATATTTTAGGACGAGGGGTAGGAGCAGAGAAATATTTTAGGATGAGGGGTACGAGTAGATAAATATTTAGGATGAGGGGTACGAGCAGATAAATATTTTAGGATGAGGGGTACGAGCAGATAAATATTTTAGGATGAGGGGTACGAGCAGATAAATATTTTAGGATGAGGAGATAAATATT
The DNA here is from genome assembly GCA_028752905.1 of Cladorhizidae sp. MBARI D1340-BT2. Lineage (NCBI taxonomy): Eukaryota > Metazoa > Porifera > Demospongiae > Poecilosclerida > Cladorhizidae > Cladorhizidae sp. MBARI D1340-BT2. The sequence goes on along the minus strand of JAQNBH010000002.1, from coordinate 31,734,937 downwards.
TTAGCAGATAAATATTTTAGGATGAGGGGTACGAGCAGATAAATATTTAGGATGAGGGGTATGAGCAGATAAAATATTTTAGGATGAGGGGTACGAGCAGATAAATATTTAGGATGAGGGGTATGAGCAGATAAATATTTTAGGATGAGGGGTACGAGCAGATAAATATTTTAGGATGAGGGGTACGAGCAGAGAAATATTTTAGGATGAGGGGTACGAGCAGATAAATATTTTAGGATGAGGGGTACGAGCAGATAAATATTTTAGGATGAGGGGTACGAGCAGATAAATATTTAGGATGAGGGGTATGAGCAGATAAATATTTTAGGATGAGGGGTACGAGCAGATAAATATTTTAGGATGAGGGGTACGAGCAGAGAAATATTTTAGGATGAGGGGTACGAGCAGATAAATATTTTAGGATGAGGGGTACGAGCAGAGAAATATTTTAGGATGAGGGGTACGAGCAGATAAATATTTAGGATGAGGGGTATGAGCAGATAAATATTTTAGGATGAGGGGTACGAGCAGGAAATATTTAGGATGAGGGGTACGAGCAGATAAATATTTTAGGATGAGGGGTACGAGCAGATAAATATTTAGGATGAGGGGTACGAGCAGATAAATATTTTAGGATGAGGGGTCGGAGCAGATAAATATTTTAGGATGAGGGGTACGAGCAGATAAATATTTTAGGATGAGGGGTACGAGCAGATAAATATTTTAGGATGAGGGGTACGAGCAGATAAATATTTTAGGATGAGGGGTACGAGCAGATAAATATTTTAGGATGAGGGGTACGAGCAGATAAATATTTTAGGATGAGGGGTACGAGCAGATAAATATTTAAGGATGAGGGGTAGGAGCAGATAAATATTTTAGGATGAGGGGTACGAGCAGATAAATATTTAGGATGAGGGGTACGAGCAGATAAATATTTAGGATGAGGGATACGAGCAGACAAATATTTTAGGATGAGGGGTAGGGAAGACGAGATAAAAAGGAAAGGTTTTGCACAGACCCCCTATAAAACACCTCGCTCTGGACAGGTAACGGATCAAGGCCAGCATGCATCACCTTCAAAATAACTGCTGAACAACTAGGAAGCACGTGCACTTAGTAAAGTGTATACCGCATACTGCGGGTGCAACTCGACTACGGGTATGGGGCCGGAGCTTCCTCAGCCTACAACAATTCCACGCCATTTAATTTATTTCTTGAAGCAAACTTCTCCCCTAACTTCTCCCCCCGTGCGTGCACACCATCAAACAGCTGACAACAACACACACAACACGCCTACATACTTCAATATCAATTTTTAATTAAACCCTGTGTGAGAGAATGAATTCGTACAGCAGCGTGTGGTGATGGTAGTGATGGTGTTGGTGATGGTGTTGTGTTGGTGATGGTGGTGGTGATGGTGTTTGTGATGGTGTTTGTGATGGCGTTGGTGATGGCGTTGGTGATGGAGTTGGTGTTTGTGATGGTGATGGTGTTGGTGATGGAGTCGGTGATGATGTTTGTGATGAAGTTGGTGATGGTGATGGTGTTTGTGATGGTGTTGGTGTTTGTGATGGTGTTGGTATTTGTGATGGTGATGGTGTTTGTGATGGTGTTTGTGATGAAGTTGGTGATGGTGTTTGTGATCAAGTTGGTGATGGTTGTGGTGATGGTGTTTGTGATGGTGTTTGTGATGAAGTTGGTGATGGTGTTTGTGATGAAGTTGGTGATGGTGTTTGTGATGGTGTTGGTGATAGTGATGGCCTTTATGATGGTTGTGGTGATGGTGTTTGTGCCGGTGTTTGTGATGGTGTTGGTGATGTTGTTTGTGATGTTGTTGGTGATGAAGTTGGTGATGGTGTTTGTGATGAAGTTGGTGATGGTGTTGGTGATGGTGTTGGTGATAGTGATGGCCTTTGTGATGGTGTTGGTGATGGAGTTGGTGATGGTGTTTGTGATGGTGTTGGTGATGGAGTTGGTGATGGTGTTTGTGATGGTGTTTGTGATGGAGTTGGTGATGGTGTTTGTGATGGTGTTGGTGATGGTGTTGGTGATGGTGTTGGTGATGGTGTTTGTGATGTTGTTTGTGATGGTGTTTGTGATGGTGTTGGTGATGGTGTTTGTGATGTTGTTGGTGATGAAGTTGGTGATGGTGTTTGTGATGAAGTTGGTGTTGGTGATGGTGTTGGTGATAGTGATGGCCTTTGTGATGGTGTTTGTGATGGTGTTTGTGATGGTGTTGGTGATGGAGTTGGTGATGGTGTTTGTGATGGTGTTGGTGATGGTGTTGGTGATGGAGTTGGTGATGGTGTTTGTGATGGTGTTGGTGATGGTGTTGGTGATGGTGTTTGTGATGTTGTTTGTGATGGTGTTTGTGATGGTGTTGGTGATGGTGTTTGTGATGGTGATGGTGTTTGTGATGGTGTTGGTGATGGTGTTTGTGATGGTGATGGTGTTTGTGATGGTGTTTGTGATGGTGTTGGTGATGGCGTTGGTGATGGTGTTGGTGATGGTGGTGATGGTGTTGCATCTTGGCAAATGTAACTCATCACACAACATATCAGATCCAAACACTCCACCGGCTTACCTCCCTAGGAAAGGATGGTGACAGGATCTGGGTCAGGAACCAGCGCTCAGTTGCCGAGGCCCCACTCTTCGTGCGGCCCTCCTCCATAGTGGGCTGCAGCAGCTCCACGAAGAACAGGGAAAACGGGTTAGACGAGAAGGACTCGGAGCGATACAATTCATGCAGCAGAGCCAGAGCAGCCAATCGCTGAGGTGGAGCAGGCAATAGGTCGCAGAGCTTTAGAAGCAGGACGAGGGCGGAGCCGACCCTGTAGCTATCCTGGCGTGAGAAGTGGTGACGATAAGTGCCAACGAGCACTTCCAAGCTGCACGCTGCCGTGTTCTCCTCTGACATCAGGCTGCACGCAATTCACATACACAGCAACGGTCAATAGGGAGCAATTATTAATTCGGTAAAGGGTCTACAAATCCACATGCACATTTTTATTCGGTCTATCTACGGTCTATCTACTGTTATATAGCAAGCATCTCTCTTAAACAAACACACATGGAAAAACTATTGCCATAGAATAGCCTCAGCTCTTTGACACGTCGTGTCAATGGAAATAAACTTGCAAGTAATCAAGACAGTCGTAATTCCATGTCATATATTTGCGAGATAAAAAGCCACAAGGGAGCAATTATTAATTCGGTAAAGGGTCTACAAATCCACATGCACATTTCTATTCGGTCTATCTACGGTCTATCTACTGTTATATAGCAAGCATTTCTCTTAAACAAACACACATGGAAAAACTATTGCCATAGAATAGCCTTAGCTCTTTGACACGTCGTGTCAATGGAAATAAACTTGCAAGTAATCAAGACAGTCGTAATTCCATGTCATATATTTGCGAGATAAAAAGCCACAAGCAATCAATTTTGGTCCGTGTAAAGATTTTCTCCAGCCACACACACACACACACACAGTACTATAGCGTGTGGTGTAAAATGCACGAGTGCTTTGCCATGGCTACCACTTTTTTCCATGTTTTTAGAACACAATTCTTGTGGCATTATTTCGTGTAAAAATGTAATTAAAATGTAACTAAATTCATGAGATCAGATGTCCATAAATTCCCGCAGACACGATATCCCTATGCCTCATTTGTGGAAGTAAAAGACGAACACTCGGTAATGAAGTAGAGTGGAGGTGGTCAATCATCCAGTGGCAGCCAAGATGCGCTGGCCAGCCCGGAGCACTTTACCCAGTATATTATTAATGTTATGGGTGTGGTCATTAGGAGACGCATGATAATTTTCGTACTACTGTATATACGCTAGTTAGCTACGAACAGCATCAGGTGGAAGTGTCTACGTTGATCCATGTCATTAGAAAGACTGAACAACCTGGTGTTCACAAGAATGCGACAGATACACTTTCTCGATTTGAGCGAGGCCTAGAATACAGTAGGAGTGCACACTAGAATAGTAGGACACTAGAATAGTAGGAGTGCACACTAGAATAGTAGGAGTGCACACTAGAATAGTAGGAGTGCACACTAGAATAGTAGGAGTGCACACTAGAATAGTAGGAGTGCACACTAGAATAGTAGGAGTGCACACTAGAATAGTAGGAGTGCACACTAGAATAGTAGGAGTGCACACTAGAATAGTAGGAGTGCACACTAGAATAGTAGGAGTGCACACTAGAATAGTAGGAGTGCACACTAGAATAGTAGGAGTGCACACTAGAATAGTAGGAGTGCACACTAGAATAGTAGGAGTGCACACTAGAATAGTAGGAGTGCACACTAGAATAGTAGGAGTGCACACTAGAATAGTAGGAGTGCACACTAGAATAGTAGGAGTGCACACTAGAATAGTAGGAGTGCACACTAGAATAGTAGGAGTGCACACTAGAATAGTAGGAGTGCACACTAGAATAGTAGGAGTGCACACTAGAATAGTAGGAGTGCACACTAGAATAGTAGGAGTGCACACTAGAATAGTAGGAGTGCACACTAGAATAGTAGGAGTGCACACTAGAATAGTAGGAGTGCACACTAGAATAGTAGGAGTGCACACTAGAATAGTAGGAGTGCACACTAGAATAGTAGGAGTGCACACTAGAATAGTAGGAGTGCACACTAGAATAGTAGGAGTGCACACTAGAATAGTAGGAGTGCACACTAGAATAGTAGGAGTGCACACTAGAATAGTAGGAGTGCACACTAGAATAGTAGGAGTGCACACTAGAATAGTAGGAGTGCACACTAGAATAGTAGGAGTGCACACTAGAATAGTAGGAGTGCACACTAGAATAGTAGGAGTGCACACTAGAATAGTAGGAGTGCACACTAGAATAGTAGGAGTGCACACTAGAATAGTAGGAGTGCACACTAGAATAGTAGGAGTGCACACTAGAATAGTAGGAGTGCACACTAGAATAGTAGGAGTGCACACTAGAATAGTAGGAGTGCACACTAGAATAGTAGGAGTGCACACTAGAATAGTAGGAGTGCACACTAGAATAGTAGGAGTGCACACTAGAATAGTAGGAGTGCACACTAGAATAGTAGGAGTGCACACTAGAATAGTAGGAGTGCACACTAGAATAGTAGGAGTGCACACTAGAATAGTAGGAGTGCACACTAGAATAGTGGGAGTGCACACTAGAATAGTGGGAGTGCACACTAGAATAGTAGGAGTGCACACTAGAATAGTAGGAGTGCACACTAGAATAGTAGGAGTGCACACTAGAATAGTAGGAGTGCACACTAGAATAGTAGGAGTGCACACTAGAATAGTAGGAGTGCACACTAGAATAGTAGGAGTGCACACTAGAATAGTAGGAGTGCACACTAGAATAGTAGGAGTGCACACTAGAATAGTAGGAGTGCACACTAGAATAGTAGGAGTGCACACTAGAATAGTAGGAGTGCACACTAGAATAGTAGGAGTGCACACTAGAATAGTAGGAGTGCACACTAGAATAGTAGGAGTGCACACTAGAATAGTAGGAGTGCACACTAGAATAGTAGGAGTGCACACTAGAATAGTAGGAGTGCACACTAGAATAGTAGGAGTGCACACTAGAATAGTAGGAGTGCACACTAGAATAGTAGGAGTGCACACTAGAATAGTAGGAGTGCACACTAGAATAGTAGGAGTGCACACTAGAATAGTAGGAGTGCACACTAGAATAGTAGGAGTGCACACTAGAATAGTAGGAGTGCACACTAGAATAGTAGGAGTGCACACTAGAATAGTAGGAGTGCACACTAGAATAGTAGGAGTGCACACTAGAATAGTAGGAGTGCACACTAGAATAGTAGGAGTGCACACTAGAATAGTAGGAGTGCACACTAGAATAGTAGGAGTGCACACTAGAATAGTAGGAGTGCACACTAGAATAGTAGGAGTGCACACTAGAATAGTAGGAGTGCACACTAGAATAGTAGGAGTGCACACTAGAATAGTAGGAGTGCACACTAGAATAGTAGGAGTGCACACTAGAATAGTAGGAGTGCACACTAGAATAGTAGGAGTGCACACTAGAATAGTAGGAGTGCACACTAGAATAGTAGGAGTGCACACTAGAATAGTAGGAGTGCACACTAGAATAGTAGGAGTGCACACTAGAATAGTAGGAGTGCACACTAGAATAGTAGGAGTGCACACTAGAATAGTAGGAGTGCACACTAGAATAGTAGGAGTGCACACTAGAATAGTAGGAGTGCACACTAGAATAGTAGGAGTGCACACTAGAATAGTAGGAGTGCACACTAGAATAGTAGGAGTGCACACTAGAATAGTAGGAGTGCACACTAGAATAGTAGGAGTGCACACTAGAATAGTAGGAGTGCACACTAGAATAGTAGGAGTGCACACTAGAATAGTAGGAGTGCACACTAGAATAGTAGGAGTGCACACTAGAATAGTAGGAGTGCACACTAGAATAGTAGGAGTGCACACTAGAATAGTAGGAGTGCACACTAGAATAGTAGGAGTGCACACTAGAATAGTAGGAGTGCACACTAGAATAGTAGGAGTGCACACTAGAATAGTAGGAGTGCACACTAGAATAGTAGGAGTGCACACTAGAATAGTAGGAGTGCACACTAGAATAGTAGGAGTGCACACTAGAATAGTAGGAGTGCACACTAGAATAGTAGGAGTGCACACTAGAATAGTAGGAGTGCACACTAGAATAGTAGGAGTGCACACTAGAATAGTAGGAGTGCACACTAGAATAGTAGGAGTGCACACTAGAATAGTAGGAGTGCACACTAGAATAGTAGGAGTGCACACTAGAATAGTAGGAGTGCACACTAGAATAGTAGGAGTGCACACTAGAATAGTAGGAGTGCACACTAGAATAGTAGGAGTGCACACTAGAATAGTAGGAGTGCACACTAGAATAGTAGGAGTGCACACTAGAATAGTAGGAGTGCACACTAGAATAGTAGGAGTGCACACTAGAATAGTAGGAGTGCACACTAGAATAGTAGGAGTGCACACTAGAATAGTAGGAGTGCACACTAGAATAGTAGGAGTGCACACTAGAATAGTAGGAGTGCACACTAGAATAGTAGGAGTGCACACTAGAATAGTAGGAGTGCACACTAGAATAGTAGGAGTGCACACTAGAATAGTAGGAGTGCACACTAGAATAGTAGGAGTGCACACTAGAATAGTAGGAGTGCACACTAGAATAGTAGGAGTGCACACTAGAATAGTAGGAGTGCACACTAGAATAGTAGGAGTGCACACTAGAATAGTAGGAGTGCACACTAGAATAGTAGGAGTGCACACTAGAATAGTAGGAGTGCACACTAGAATAGTAGGAGTGCACACTAGAATAGTAGGAGTGCACACTAGAATAGTAGGAGTGCACACTAGAATAGTAGGAGTGCACACTAGAATAGTAGGAGTGCACACTAGAATAGTAGGAGTGCACACTAGAATAGTAGGAGTGCACACTAGAATAGTAGGAGTGCACACTAGAATAGTAGGAGTGCACACTAGAATAGTAGGAGTGCACACTAGAATAGTAGGAGTGCACACTAGAATAGTAGGAGTGCACACTAGAATAGTAGGAGTGCACACTAGAATAGTAGGAGTGCACACTAGAATAGTAGGAGTGCACACTAGAATAGTAGGAGTGCACACTAGAATAGTAGGAGTGCACACTAGAATAGTAGGAGTGCACACTAGAATAGTAGGAGTGCACACTAGAATAGTAGGAGTGCACACTAGAATAGTAGGAGTGCACACTAGAATAGTAGGAGTGCACACTAGAATAGTAGGAGTGCACACTAGAATAGTAGGAGTGCACACTAGAATAGTAGGAGTGCACACTAGAATAGTAGGAGTGCACACTAGAATAGTAGGAGTGCACACTAGAATAGTAGGAGTGCACACTAGAATAGTAGGAGTGCACACTAGAATAGTAGGAGTGCACACTAGAATAGTAGGAGTGCACACTAGAATAGTAGGAGTGCACACTAGAATAGTAGGAGTGCACACTAGAATAGTAGGAGTGCACACTAGAATAGTAGGAGTGCACACTAGAATAGTAGGAGTGCACACTAGAATAGTAGGAGTGCACACTAGAATAGTAGGAGTGCACACTAGAATAGTAGGAGTGCACACTAGAATAGTAGGAGTGCACACTAGAATAGTAGGAGTGCACACTAGAATAGTAGGAGTGCACACTAGAATAGTAGGAGTGCACACTAGAATAGTAGGAGTGCACACTAGAATAGTAGGAGTGCACACTAGAATAGTAGGAGTGCACACTAGAATAGTAGGAGTGCACACTAGAATAGTAGGAGTGCACACTAGAATAGTAGGAGTGCACACTAGAATAGTAGGAGTGCACACTAGAATAGTAGGAGTGCACACTAGAATAGTAGGAGTGCACACTAGAATAGTAGGAGTGCACACTAGAATAGTAGGAGTGCACACTAGAATAGTAGGAGTGCACACTAGAATAGTAGGAGTGCACACTAGAATAGTAGGAGTGCACACTAGAATAGTAGGAGTGCACACTAGAATAGTAGGAGTGCACACTAGAATAGTAGGAGTGCACACTAGAATAGTAGGAGTGCACACTAGAATAGTAGGAGTGCACACTAGAATAGTAGGAGTGCACACTAGAATAGTAGGAGTGCACACTAGAATAGTAGGAGTGCACACTAGAATAGTAGGAGTGCACACTAGAATAGTAGGAGTGCACACTAGAATAGTAGGAGTGCACACTAGAATAGTAGGAGTGCACACTAGAATAGTAGGAGTGCACACTAGAATAGTAGGAGTGCACACTAGAATAGTAGGAGTGCACACTAGAATAGTAGGAGTGCACACTAGAATAGTAGGAGTGCACACTAGAATAGTAGGAGTGCACACTAGAATAGTAGGAGTGCACACTAGAATAGTAGGAGTGCACACTAGAATAGTAGGAGTGCACACTAGAATAGTAGGAGTGCACACTAGAATAGTAGGAGTGCACACTAGAATAGTAGGAGTGCACACTAGAATAGTAGGAGTGCACACTAGAATAGTAGGAGTGCACACTAGAATAGTAGGAGTGCACACTAGAATAGTAGGAGTGCACACTAGAATAGTAGGAGTGCACACTAGAATAGTAGGAGTGCACACTAGAATAGTAGGAGTGCACACTAGAATAGTAGGAGTGCACACTAGAATAGTAGGAGTGCACACTAGAATAGTAGGAGTGCACACTAGAATAGTAGGAGTGCACACTAGAATAGTAGGAGTGCACACTAGAATAGTAGGAGTGCACACTAGAATAGTAGGAGTGCACACTAGAATAGTAGGAGTGCACACTAGAATAGTAGGAGTGCACACTAGAATAGTAGGAGTGCACACTAGAATAGTAGGAGTGCACACTAGAATAGTAGGAGTGCACACTAGAATAGTAGGAGTGCACACTAGAATAGTAGGAGTGCACACTAGAATAGTAGGAGTGCACACTAGAATAGTAGGAGTGCACACTAGAATAGTAGGAGTGCACACTAGAATAGTAGGAGTGCACACTAGAATAGTAGGAGTGCACACTAGAATAGTAGGAGTGCACACTAGAATAGTAGGAGTGCACACTAGAATAGTAGGAGTGCACACTAGAATAGTAGGAGTGCACACTAGAATAGTAGGAGTGCACACTAGAATAGTAGGAGTGCACACTAGAATAGTAGGAGTGCACACTAGAATAGTAGGAGTGCACACTAGAATAGTAGGAGTGCACACTAGAATAGTAGGAGTGCACACTAGAATAGTAGGAGTGCACACTAGAATAGTAGGAGTGCACACTAGAATAGTAGGAGTGCACACTAGAATAGTAGGAGTGCACACTAGAATAGTAGGAGTGCACACTAGAATAGTAGGAGTGCACACTAGAATAGTAGGAGTGCACACTAGAATAGTAGGAGTGCACACTAGAATAGTAGGAGTGCACACTAGAATAGTAGGAGTGCACACTAGAATAGTAGGAGTGCACACTAGAATAGTAGGAGTGCACACTAGAATAGTAGGAGTGCACACTAGAATAGTAGGAGTGCACACTAGAATAGTAGGAGTGCACACTAGAATAGTAGGAGTGCACACTAGAATAGTAGGAGTGCACACTAGAATAGTAGGAGTGCACACTAGAATAGTAGGAGTGCACACTAGAATAGTAGGAGTGCACACTAGAATAGTAGGAGTGCACACTAGAATAGTAGGAGTGCACACTAGAATAGTAGGAGTGCACACTAGAATAGTAGGAGTGCACACTAGAATAGTAGGAGTGCACACTAGAATAGTAGGAGTGCACACTAGAATAGTAGGAGTGCACACTAGAATAGTAGGAGTGCACACTAGAATAGTAGGAGTGCACACTAGAATAGTAGGAGTGCACACTAGAATAGTAGGAGTGCACACTAGAATAGTAGGAGTGCACACTAGAATAGTAGGAGTGCACACTAGAATAGTAGGAGTGCACACTAGAATAGTAGGAGTGCACACTAGAATAGTAGGAGTGCACACTAGAATAGTAGGAGTGCACACTAGAATAGTAGGAGTGCACACTAGAATAGTAGGAGTGCACACTAGAATAGTAGGAGTGCACACTAGAATAGTAGGAGTGCACACTAGAATAGTAGGAGTGCACACTAGAATAGTAGGAGTGCACACTAGAATAGTAGGAGTGCACACTAGAATAGTAGGAGTGCACACTAGAATAGTAGGAGTGCACACTAGAATAGTAGGAGTGCACACTAGAATAGTAGGAGTGCACACTAGAATAGTAGGAGTGCACACTAGAATAGTAGGAGTGCACACTAGAATAGTAGGAGTGCACACTAGAATAGTAGGAGTGCACACTAGAATAGTAGGAGTGCACACTAGAATAGTAGGAGTGCACACTAGAATAGTAGGAGTGCACACTAGAATAGTAGGAGTGCACACTAGAATAGTAGGATGCACACTAGAATAGTAGGAGTGCACACTAGAATAGTAGGAGTGCACACTAGAATAGTAGGAGTGCACACTAGAATAGTAGGAGTGCACACTAGAATAGTAGGAGTGCACACTAGAATAGTAGGAGTGCACACTAGAATAGTAGGAGTGCACACTAGAATAGTAGGAGTGCACACTAGAATAGTAGGAGTGCACACTAGAATAGTAGGAGTGCACACTAGAATAGTAGGAGTGCACACTAGAATAGTAGGAGTGCACACTAGAATAGTAGGAGTGCACACTAGAATAGTAGGAGTGCACACTAGAATAGTAGGAGTGCACACTAGAATAGTAGGAGTGGCACACTAGAATAGTAGGGAGTGCACACTAGAATAGTAGGAGTGCACACTAGAATAGTAGGAGTGCACACTAGAATAGTAGGAGTGCACACTAGAATAGTAGGAGTGCACACTAGAATAGTAGGAGTGCACACTAGAATAGTAGGAGTGCACACTAGAATAGTAGGAGTGCACACTAGAATAGTAGGGAGTGCACACTAGAATAGTAGGAGTGCACACTAGAATAGTAGGAGTGCACACTAGAATAGTAGGAGTGCACACTAGAATAGTAGGAGTGCACACTAGAATAGTAGGAGTGCACACTAGAATAGTAGGGAGTGCACACTAGAATAGTAGGAGTGCACACTAGAATAGTAGGAGTGCACACTAGAATAGTAGGAGTGCACACTAGAATAGTAGGAGTGCACACTAGAATAGTAGGAGTGCACACTAGAATAGTAGGAGTGCACACTAGAATAGTAGGAGTGCACACTAGAATAGTAGGAGTGCACACTAGAATAGTAGGAGTGCACACTAGAATAGTAGGAGTGCACACTAGAATAGTAGGAGTGCACACTAGAATAGTAGGAGTGCACACTAGAATAGTAGGAGTGCACACTAGAATAGTAGGAGTGCACACTAGAATAGTAGGAGTGCACACTAGAATAGTAGGAGTGCACACTAGAATAGTAGGAGTGCACACTAGAATAGTAGGAGTGCACACTAGAATAGTAGGAGTGCACACTAGAATAGTAGGAGTGCACACTAGAATAGTAGGAGTGCACACTAGAATAGTAGGAGTGCACACTAGAATAGTAGGAGTGCACACTAGAATAGTAGGAGTGCACACTAGAATAGTAGGAGTGCACACTAGAATAGTAGGAGTGCACACTAGAATAGTAGGAGTGCACACTAGAATAGTAGGAGTGCACACTAGAATAGTAGGAGTGCACACTAGAATAGTAGGAGTGCACACTAGAATAGTAGGAGTGCACACTAGAATAGTAGGAGTGCACACTAGAATAGTAGGAGTGCACACTAGAATAGTAGGAGTGCACACTAGAATAGTAGGAGTGCACACTAGAATAGTAGGAGTGCACACTAGAATAGTAGGAGTGCACACTAGAATAGTAGGAGTGCACACTAGAATAGTAGGAGTGCACACTAGAATAGTAGGAGTGCACACTAGAATAGTAGGAGTGCACACTAGAATAGTAGGAGTGCACACTAGAATAGTAGGAGTGCACACTAGAATAGTAGGAGTGCACACTAGAATAGTAGGAGTGCACACTAGAATAGTAGGAGTGCACACTAGAATAGTAGGAGTGCACACTAGAATAGTAGGAGTGCACACTAGAATAGTAGGAGTGCACACTAGAATAGTAGGAGTGCACACTAGAATAGTAGGAGTGCACACTAGAATAGTAGGAGTGCACACTAGAATAGTAGGAGTGCACACTAGAATAGTAGGAGTGCACACTAGAATAGTAGGAGTGCACACTAGAATAGTAGGAGTGCACACTAGAATAGTAGGAGTGCACACTAGAATAGTAGGAGTGCACACTAGAATAGTAGGAGTGCACACTAGAATAGTAGGAGTGCACACTAGAATAGTAGGAGTGCACACTAGAATAGTAGGAGTGCACACTAGAATAGTAGGAGTGCACACTAGAATAGTAGGAGTGCACACTAGAATAGTAGGAGTGCACACTAGAATAGTAGGAGTGCACACTAGAATAGTAGGAGTGCACACTAGAATAGTAGGAGTGCACACTAGAATAGTAGGAGTGCACACTAGAATAGTAGGAGTGCACACTAGAATAGTAGGGAGTGCACACTAGAATAGTAGGAGTGCACACTAGAATAGTAGGAGTGCACACTAGAATAGTAGGAGTGCACACTAGAATAGTAGGAGTGCACACTAGAATAGTAGGAGTGCACACTAGAATAGTAGGAGTGCACACTAGAATAGTAGGAGTGCACACTAGAATAGTAGGAGTGCACACTAGAATAGTAGGAGTGCACACTAGAATAGTAGGAGTGCACACTAGAATAGTAGGAGTGCACACTAGAATAGTAGGAGTGCACACTAGAATAGTAGGAGTGCACACTAGAATAGTAGGAGTGCACACTAGAATAGTAGGAGTGCACACTAGAATAGTAGGAGTGCACACTAGAATAGTAGGAGTGCACACTAGAATAGTAGGAGTGCACACTAGAATAGTAGGAGTGCACACTAGAATAGTAGGAGTGCACACTAGAATAGTAGGAGTGCACACTAGAATAGTAGGAGTGCACACTAGAATAGTAGGAGTGCACACTAGAATAGTAGGGAGTGCACACTAGAATAGTAGGAGTGCACACTAGAATAGTAGGAGTGCACACTAGAATAGTAGGAGTGCACACTAGAATAGTAGGAGTGCACACTAGAATAGTAGGAGTGCACACTAGAATAGTAGGAGTGCACACTAGAATAGTAGGAGTGCACACTAGAATAGTAGGAGTGCACACTAGAATAGTAGGAGTGCACACTAGAATAGTAGGAGTGCACACTAGAATAGTAGGGAGTGCACACTAGAATAGTAGGAGTGCACACTAGAATAGTAGGAGTGCACACTAGAATAGTAGGAGTGCACACTAGAATAGTAGGAGTGCACACTAGAATAGTAGGAGTGCACACTAGAATAGTAGGAGTGCACACTAGAATAGTAGGAGTGCACACTAGAATAGTAGGAGTGCACACTAGAATAGTAGGAGTGCACACTAGAATAGTAGGAGTGCACACTAGAATAGTAGGAGTGCACACTAGAATAGTAGGAGTGCACACTAGAATAGTAGGAGTGCACACTAGAATAGTAGGAGTGCACACTAGAATAGTAGGAGTGCACACTAGAATAGTAGGAGTGCACACTAGAATAGTAGGAGTGCACACTAGAAATAGTAGGGAGTGCACACTAGAATAGTAGGAGTGCACACTAGAATAGTAGGAGTGCACACTAGAATAGTAGGAGTGCACACTAGAATAGTAGGAGTGCACACTAGAATAGTGGAGTGCACACTAGAATAGTAGGAGTGCACACTAGAATAGTAGGAGTGCACACTAGAATAGTAGGAGTGCACACTAGAATAGTAGGGAGTGCACACTAGGAATAGTAGGAGTGCACACTAGAATAGTAGGAGTGCACACTAGAATAGTAGGAGTGCACACTAGAATAGTAGGAGTGCACACTAGAATAGTAGGAGTGCACACTAGAATAGTAGGAGTGCACACTAGAATAGTAGGGAGTGCACACTAGAATAGTAGGAGTGCACACTAGAATAGTAGGAGTGCACACTAGAATAGTGAGGAGTGCACACTAGAATAGTGGAGTGCACACTAGGAATAGTAGGAGTGCACACTAGAATAGTGGGAGTGCACACTAGAATAGTAGGAGTGCACACTAGAATAGTGGGGAGTGCACACTAGAATAGTAGGAGTGCACACTGAATAGTAGGAGTGCACACTAGAATAGTAGGAGTGCACACTAGAATAGTAGGAGTGCACACTAGAATAGTAGGAGTGCACACTAGAATAGTAGGAGTGCACACTAGAATAGTAGGAGTGCACACTAGAATAGTAGGAGTGCACACTAGAATAGTAGGAGTGCACACTAGAATAGTAGGAGTGCACACTAGAATAGTAGGAGTGCACACTAGAATAGTAGGAGTGCACACTAGAATAGTAGGAGTGCACACTAGAATAGTAGGAGTGCACACTAGAATAGTAGGAGTGCACACTAGAATAGTGGGAGTGCACACTACAATAGTAGGGACACTAGAATAGTGGGAGTGCACACTAGAATAGTAGGACACTAGAATAGTAGGAGTGCACACTAGAATAGAAGGTGCTGCTAGGCAACCAATGAGAACATGCCCTCAAAAGTACATGCTAGACAGAGAATAGAACGCAACCTTGCATAGTAAGCACAACTCTGTGTAAGCTCAGAATGCGGACGTGATCGAGGAAATAATATGAAGCAGCCAATTATTTTGTACAGGTAAGGAGACATAGACGGGAGTTTTCATAAGTTCGTTCTGCAGTGTAATATTATGCCAGCAATTGTGTGTGCAATAATTAAATTAAAGCCACACCCAGATCACACCCACTTCCTGGAACAGCCGCTTTCAAACTGCCGGGGCCGCCTCTGTCATTGTGTACTTGTCGTCCATGCAGGCAGCAGGATAAGCACAACGCGGTCCTCATCATTTCAAGTGGAGTAGAAGCTGAAGATTCAGAATTTACATTCTCCCACTTGGTATGGAGGGGAGGTCAGCTTCACAGCCAAACCAGAACATGCAGAAAGCTTCTTCTCTCAGGACTACAAACACTCCTTCACTAGTCTCCTCTTCCTCAGAACATGCAGAAAGCTTCTTCTCTCAGGACTACAAACACTCCCACACTAGTCTCCCCTTCCTCAGAACATGCAGAAAGCTTCTTCTCTCAGGACTACAAACACTCCCTCACTAGTCTCCCCTTCCTCAGAACATGCAGAAAGCTTCTTCTCTCAGGACTACAAACACTTCCACAGTAGTCTCCCCTTCCTCAGAACATGCAGAAAGCTTCTTCTCTCAGGACTACAAACACTTCCACAGTAGTCTCCCCTACCTCAGAACATGCAGAAAGCTTCTTCTCTCAGGACTACAAACACTCCCACACTAGTCTCCCCTTCCTCAGAACATGCAGAAAGCTTCTTCTCTCAGGACTACAAACACTTCCACAGTAGTCTCCCCTACCTCAGAACATGCAGAAAGCTTCTTCTCTCAGGACTACAAACACTCCCACACTAGTCTCCCCTTCCTCAGAACATGCAGAGAGCTTCTTCTCTCAGGACTACAAACACTCTCCCCTTCCTGAGAACATGCAGAAAGCTTCTTCTCTCAGGACTACAAACACTCACCCACTAGGTCTCCCCTTCCTCAGAACATGCTGAAAGCGTCTTCTCTCAGGACTACAAACACTCCCTCACTAGTCTCCCCTTCCTCAGAACATGCAGAAAGCTTCTTCTCTCAGGACTACAAACACTTCCACAGTAGTCTCCCCTTCCTCAGAACATGCAGAAAGCTTCTTCTCTCAGGACTACAAACACTCCCACACTAGTCTCCCCTTCCTCAGAACATGCAGAAAGCTTCTTCTCTCAGGACTACAAACACTCCCACACTAGTCTCCCCTTCCTCAGAACATGCAGAAAGCTTCTTCTCTCAGGACTACAAACACTCCCACACTAGTCTCCCCTTCCTCAGAACATGCAGAAAGCTTCTTCTCTCAGGACTACAAACACTTCCACAGTAGTCTCCCCTTCCTCAGAACATGCAGAAAGCTTCTTCTCTCAGGACTACAAACACTCCCACACTAGTCTCCCCTTCCTCAGAACATGCAGAAAGCTTCTTCTCTCATGACTACAAACACTCCCACACTAGTCTCCCCTACCTCAGAACATGCAGAAAGCTTCTTCTCTCATGACTACAAACACTCCCACACTAGTCTCCCCTTCCTCAGAACATGCAGAAAGGTTTTTGACACACCTCCTCTACTCGACCTAGCCCACACCTACATCGGTGTCTTCCTTTTCTTTAAGCCAGATTTATTTAATTACATTCCAGTTCCACAAATTTATACTTAGTGTTCCTAGACCATTTGCTGATGGGAAAGGATTGGCAACACCAGACCTGTGTCCATTCTCATTAGCAAGTCATTCGAATAAAACCTGTCCTAAAAATGCTGACTCAACAGGAACAAAGCCTTCTCGGACATTTGTCAAGGATCTCCTTTGCCACATGTGCAAGTACTTGGGGATTTGGCTAGCAAGACTGTGTTTAATGGAAACACAGTCACTTTGGTTAATAGGTTTCGCAAGGGTCTAAATAAGGATGCATAGTTGGAGAATAAGTGACGTGTACATTCACGTATTATAGAAATGCAGCTGAAATAGCTACTCTAAATACCACATAAAGTAATTCCCTCACTGGAGAAGGTTGGTGAGCTCTTTGGTTGATAGAGCGATCATCCTGGATTCGAATCTTGGCCTGCTCATGGTGGTGATGAACCAGTTACAAATAAATTGATGGAGAGGCAAGTATTACTGCATCGGGTAAAGTGTCGACCATGGTTCGCGCGTGCAAGACTTTCTACATAGCGCATGTGTATAGCGCATGTGTGGCATGCTCTCGGATATGGTATCAGGCGTTGCAATACTTTCAAATTACGGAGTTCTTTGTTCGGGTGCTATTAGAGCGAAACTTCGCATGTGACCGGACGTGACGTGCTGGCATCTCTTGGAGTTGTCTTGGCGTCAGCGTTTCTTTTTAGAACCGAGATCTAATGAAAGAAGAGTGTTGGGAACGAGAAGAGCTCGATTCCGCTATGTGTGACTCCTGTGGGGCGAAACTACGCCTCCTAGGAAAAAAGGTGAGAATCGGTAAGACTGAAAGACGGTCTTTATCTCGCACTAGGCTCCTAATTAATGATTGTGGGTGTGGTTAATGGTAGCACTGAAATATTTTTACCCAGAGAAGGGTAGAGGTGCCTTTGACTGTGGGAGATATATCCAGTTTAACATTTCTAGTCTTGGTAACAGTAGACAATGTCACATTGGTATGAGGACCTTAGCAAATATAAAAGAGAAAATGAGTATTGTTCACGGAAGTGCACCAGATGAATTAATCTGTGTGATGAATTAATCTGTGTGTAGCCCCTCAAGTAGAATGTGATTTGTGCCTAAATGAATTGCCCGTCAATTTTTAACATGATATGTTGCACCTGACAATAGACGAGCATGCAATACAGAAGGTGGATGTATATAGCATTTCTTTAAGAAAGCAGTGTGGATACATAGCAGGAGGAGTCACCCTCCCTCATCATAGGAACTTTTGAAGGGAGTGTGCAAGCAACCAGCGGGGACAGCAGGTGGAATGCCATACCTGCAACTGATTAGTGCAGTGCTTCTTCCACTACAGGGAGAAACCCTTTAGTAAACATACCCAGCTGGCTATTATTGCCAAGGCCACCCACACTGCTTTTTCAATTTGTAGTATTGCTGACAAGGCAGGAGTATGTTTGTATGTTTGTCTGCTACACAAAGCTATTGCCAACACTGAGAGTCACCTTAGGAAGGAAACAAAAATGGGCACATTCTTTAATTTGATAATTCCTCCTCCCCCCTCACTCTATGTCTACAACAAAATACAACAAACCTCAGGGCAAAGATATCCATCCACCAGGAGTGCCTATGTTAACTAACTATTTTAAACTAATAGACTAGTTTCAGGGTTTCATTTAGAAAATTGTCCAAGGAGGGGCAACTGGAAGAATCTGGATTTTAAGGGGGGGGGGGGGGGGGCATGATGGTTAAAGATGTGACAAAGTTTCTAATGAATTTTAATAATTAATACACTTTCCAATCCAATCCAGGGGGGGGGCAAAAAGGTTCCAAGGGGGGCAGCCGCCCTGCCCCCCCCCCCCCTAAATGAAACCCTGCTGTTTACTAGGCATGTGCAGATGGAGAATGGGCATGTAGTACAAATTCTTCGATTTAATATAATATTCCCCCTCACCCCTCCCCGACGTTGACTGGCACAGAAGCTTATATTTGGATGCTTGACATATGCCTTAGAAAGAAATATGATCCACTCACTATATGGAGTGGAGAAAATGATATGTAATACTGTAGGATAGGGAATTTCATCTGGCAAGCCAATCGTGGAGTGTATATCATCGGAGTTTCCTGAGGACAAAGAACTAAGTTATGCACATTTTAAAACATCTCGTGAATAATTCGTTGGCATCCCGGGCACCCATCTTATTCTTATTTATGGTTGGTGACCCATTCTTAATTATTGTGGGTGGCCCATTCTTAGATATGATGGGTGATCCATTCTTAATTATGGTGGGTGACTCTATGATGGGTATCCCATTCTTATTTATGGTGGGTGACCCATTCTTATTTATGTTGGGTGACCCATTCTTATTTATGTTGGGTGACCCATTCTTATTTATGGTGGGTGACCCATTCTTAATGATTGTGGGTGGCCCATTCTTATTTATGACGAGTGATCTATTCTTATTTATGGTGGGTGGCCCATTCTTATTTATGGTGGCTGACCAATTCTTATTTATGACGGGTGACCCATTCTTATTTATGGTGGGTGGCCCATTCTTATTTATGACGAGTGATCCATTCTTATTTATGGTGGGTGACCCATTCTTATTTATGGTGGCTGACCCATTCTTATTTATGACGGGTGACCCATTCTTATTTATTGTGGATGACCCATTCTTATTTATTGTGGGTGACCCATTCTTATTTACATATGGTGGGTGACCCATTCTTATTTATTGTGGATGACCCATTCTTATTTATGGTGGGTGACCCATTCTTATTTATGATGGGTATCCCTTTCTTATTTATGGTGGGTGACCCATTCTTATTTATGTTGGGTGACCCATTCTTATTTATGTTGGGTGACCCATTCTTATTTATGTTGGGTGACCCATTCTTATTTATGGTGGGTGACCCATTCTTATTTATGGTGGGTGACCCATTCTTATTTATGGTGGGTGACCCATTCTTATTTATTGTGGATGACCCATTCTTATTTATGGTGGGTGACCCATTCTTATTTATGGTGGTGACCCATTCTTATTTATTGTGGGTGACCCATTCTTAATTATGGTGGGTGACCCATTCTTAATTATTGTGGGTGACCCATTCTTAATTATGGTGGGTGGCCCATTCTTATTTATGGTGGGTGACCCATTCTTATTTATGGTGGGTGACCCATTCTTATTTATGGTGGGTGACCCATTCTTATTTATTGTGGATGACCCATTCTTATTTATGGTGGGTGACCCATTCTTATTTATGGTGGGTGACCCATTCTTATTTATGGTGGGTGACCCATTCTTATTTATGGTGGGTGACCCATTCTTATTTACATATGGTGGGTCATGGATGACCCATTCTTATTTATGGTGGGTGACCCATTCTTATTTATGGTGGGTGACCCATTCTTAATTATGGTGGGTGACCCATTCTTAATTATTGTGGGTGACCCATTCTTAATTATGGTGGGTGGCCCATTCTTATTTATGGTGGGTGACCCATTCTTATTTATGGTGGGTGACCCATTCTTATTTATGTTGGGTGACCCATTCTTATTTATGGTGGGTGACCCATTCTTATTTATGGTGGGTGACCCATTCTTATTTATTGTGGATGACCCATTCTTATTTATGGTGGGTGACCCATTCTTATTTATGGTGGGTGACCCATTCTTATTTATGGTGGGTGACCCATTCTTATTTATTGTGGATGACCCATTCTTAACCGATTAACGGCGATAGACGCCAATTGGCGTCACGCCCGTGCGTGCTCTGAACGGCGGTAGACGCCAATTGGCGTCATACCAAGCAGCCTTTTTATTCGCGCGATCGGCTAGCTGTCTTACTCTTTACGAAGGATCCATTGCTGCGATACTGCTCTATAACACTGTAAGTTCATGATAGTGCCTTTATTATATAGGACTTACTATAACATTTTTTTAGAAAACTTGAAAACAATTATGACTTATACATATTAAAAATAGGATAACTATAATGGCAAAAAGAGAATGTTTGTCTTTGGAGGAGGTCCTCAAGGCATTGGATGGAGATGGGGACTTGGATGAGCCATTTGCAGATGGAAGTGATGAGGAATTTGAAGGCCTGCAGGAAGGTAAGGAAATTTTAGTGAACAAATGTTGAATAATATAATGAAAAATAAATGCTCTCTCCTTTTCATGCCCACCCATGGGGGTGATGGTAGGTTAGCAGGACATTGTATTGGGACTTGACAGGCAAAGAACCTATGGATGCACGTACAATATTCAGTATCATACCTAGAGTTCAACTTAGCTAAGCTAGCAGCTACGCGTTCCAAATATTAAAATTATTTATAGCTTACCTTTCTTTGTCAATTGCTAGCGCGTGGGGTCATCTTCTGTCCAGGAGCTTCCAAGGCATCGGGCAAGTGTAACTGGACACGCCATCGAAAGTTTCTGAAGAATCAAAGAACTCCGATCTTTAGCTGAACGCTCGATTATACTCTTTGGTCCTCGAAATTTGTTATCCACAGCGGGCACAAAAGCTGGCAAGACTAACTTCTTTTGTAATCAGGTAGCCAAGGACACGCTTTCTCTTCAGGCAATATACCGCTAAGGCTGAAAAGCCCTCAAGACAAAGATCTAGCACGTTTTGTTTGGTACTCGCCACACCCTAAGGTCACATGAAAAAGGTTCCGCGTCACGCGGTACAATTGAATTAATTAATACCGCGTATAATCGGTTAATTATGATGGGTGGGTAGGCTGTACCAATTGAAGACCAGTGACTGATGTGTAAACATTGTGATATTGTCTTCCGTACGATGGAATATTGGCTGTGTGCACCCTAGAAGTGATCCAGGGACACTTCAGACTATCCCGGAGGATTTCCTAGTAAGGGGACTGTCCTACGTATGTACAACACCCTCCACTACTCCAGTTGTGACTGTCCCTCCAGTTGTGAGTGCCCCTCCAGTTGTGACTGGACTGTCCCTCCAGTTGTGACTGTCCCTCCAGTTGTAACTGCCCAGCTCCAGTAGTAACTGCCACTCCAGTTGCGACTGCCCCTCCAGTTGCGACTGCCCCTCCAGTTGCGACTGCCCCTCCAGTTGTGACTGTCCCTCCAGTTTTGACTGTCCCTCCAGTTGTGACTGCCCCTCCAATTGTGACTGCCCCTCCAGTTGTGACTGCCTCTCCAGTTGTGACTGCCCCTCCAGTTGCAACTCTCCCTCCAGTTGTGACTGTCCCTCCAGTTGTGACTGCCCCTCCAGTTGTGACTGCCCCTCCAGTTGCAACTCTCCCTCCAGTTGCAACTCTCCCTCCAGTTGTGACTGTCCCTCCAGTTGTGACTGCCCCTCCAGTTGTGACTGCCCCTCCAGTTGTGACTGCCCCTCCAGTTGTGACTGCCCCTCCAGTTGTGACTGCCCCTCCAGTTGTAACTGCCCCTCCAGTAGTAACTGTCCCTCCAACTGCGACTACACCCAGCTGTGACTTAGATTCGTAGCTAGTATAGCCTCACTAGCCCGACTCCTGGGGGGGGGGGAGGGGGGGGGGCATGAGGTGTGTGCGGTGTTGAATTGGAGTAGCCATATCAAAATCCCCCCTGCCATCCTTTCCAGCCAGCAACGAACCATGTGGCCCATTCTCACGCGCCTGTGCAGCCAATCATTGGAATCTGCTGCCGTCTTTTTTGATCTCTTCATTATGACGACCATTCCAGGTGCAAAATCTGCTGTGTTCGAAGCAGGTGACCCGATCATATGTTTGTGAGTGCATGGACTACATTACATGTAGACACATTCACCTGCACTACGAGGGCTTGCTTCACTTGCCAATCTGTCTAAAGAACTTCCCCGTGCAAATAAGTTACTCCGCGAGTCAACGAACTGTTCCACTGTTTACACACAATAAAACAAAATACGTCTGTTGGATCTGCTTGGCTAGGCTCCATATTGTGCTCACAAGTGTGGTTGTTGTGGTGACGAACTTTACCCACTGCGTTTACTGAATTGTGGAGACTTCTTGTGCTGAAATTGTTGTTGCATATTTATGGCATGGAAGGTGGAGGCCGAAGCGTGAAGCATTTCATAGTTTTTATGATATTGTTGTTGTTGCTGCTGCTGTTGTTTTGTTGCTGTTGTTGTTTTGTTGCTGCTGCTGTTGTTTTGTTTCTGTTGTTTTGTTTCTGTTATTGTTGTTGCTGTTGTGTTGTTGCTGCTGCTGTTGTTTTGCTATTGTTGCTGCTGCTGTTGTTTTGCTATTGTTGCTGCTGCTGTTGTTTTGCTATTGTTGCTGCTGCTGTTGTTTTGCCATTGTTGCTGCTGCTGTTGTCGTTGTTGCTGCTGTTGTGTTGTTGCTGTTGTTTTGTTGTTGTTGTGGTTGTCCTGCCTATTTAATACACACCATAGCAAAGGATTCCAGGCATGTCATAAGTTGGAGGTTGTATTTTTGAGCGAATATCCGCCGAGAAGCTGACAAATGTTGCACCCAATAAAGATAAGAATTTTTTGCATTTTTTTATACTTTTGCCAATATAAAGATAAGAATTTTTTGCATTTTTTTATACTTTTGCCAATTTTTGGGGGGGTCCAGTAGCAGAGAATGAGCTGGTACACACCAGCTTCTGTGCCACACTGCAGTCTCCGACTGCTCTTCAGCTCCTTGTCAATATCAACCTTGTGTGTGTGGCAGCCTCTCACACAGCAAAGCTTGACACAACACCTCAGAAAAGATAAATAAATGTTCTCTTTGTCGGTCTGGTATTTGGTAAGGTGTGTCTAACATACCTTATATGGCGAGTGCGCACCTCCAGGCATGCATCATTGCATAATAATATTACAATGACCTTCTGAATAATTGACTTGAAATTGTATTTCCTCGACGTTTAGACTAGACGCTCTAGCTTTCATCAGGAATAATGGAGGCTAGAGCATCTAGTCGAAACATTGAGAGGATACAATTTGAAGTTGATCATTGAGAAGGTTATTGTAATGTTATTACGACAACTGAGAGTTCATTGAGAGTCTTCTCTAGTTGATCTGCAAGTCCTTCTCTCTCCAGCTTGTCTAACGCTTAGCCTCTGTCTGCCTTCAATCTTTCACAACCTGTTTGGGAATGGATTTACGTGCAGGTACAAGTTCCATTCCACAGTTGACATGATAACAACTCAAATCTCATTCCAGATGCCGAAGTTTGTTTGGTGTTGCCTTATTTGTGAGCTGTCGTTGCAAACGTGAGCAATACCTGCACAGGTGTATGTATTCCCATACAAAATGGCCGACAGGCTCACGAGACAAAGTGTCGAGCCATTTAGATTCCGTTCTGAATCGGGACCAAACTCCATACCGGCATCTGTCTAGTTCCGAAGGTGGAGTTTCGTCCAGATCCGACTCTCATTGGGGCGTACCAAGCAGACAGACCCGTATAGATAGGCATGCCAAGCCGAAATGTCGAGAGAGTAAATCGATGTTATTGAGAAGGTTCTTGTAATTCATTATGTCGACTAGTTCGTTGAGAGCTTGTTCCTTGTCTGAGGAGGAGGAAACCTTTTTGGATTGTGTGGGACTCGTAGTCTGAGTTCTTCCCAACCCAACCAGACCCCCCAATTAATACCAATTACACCCTCTTTACAGTTGGAGAGTGTGTTGCTGGGGTCTACGCTCGTTAATCCCTGATTGCTCGGGGCATAAACCCTCTCCCCCTCTAACCTTCTACCCTCTCCTCTAACCTTCTCCCCTCTCCCCCTCTAATCTTCTACCCTCTCCTCCTCTAACCTTCTTCCCTCTCCTCTAACCTTCTACCCTCTCCCCCTCTAATCTTCTACCCTCTCCTCCTCTAACCTTCTTCCCTCTCCTCCTCTAACCTTCTTCCCTCTCCTCCTCTAATCTTCTACCCTCTCCTCTCCTCCTTTCTACCCTCTCCTCCTCTAACCTTCTTCTCTCTCCTCCTCTAACCTTCTACACTCTCCTCCTCTAATCTTCTACCCTCTCCTCCTCTAACCTTCTTCCCTCTCCTCCTCTAACCTTCTACTTTCTCCTGAAACCTTCTGGCCCCTTCTCCTGCATCACCATTATCTTCCCCTGGCTGTCTCTACAAGATTCTGGTGTGTGCTGTACAGGCTCATCGGATGCATTGCCCTCCATCACAATGCACAGAGATGATTGTTGGACAAACAAGACTCTCTAGCACACATTGTATTATTATGGCTACAAGGGCTTCTGTCAACATGCACCCTTGAGTGGAAGCTCTGGACTAAGCAAGGGTATCCCCGGGCAACTTGTAGTAAACAAGACCAGCTTGTACCTGTACATACTGTATGTACCTTGCTCATGATGCCCAGGGGCTGTCCTGAGTATCACAACTCTCTGAGCCCCCTCATTCTATGGGTCTCCCAACTATCTATCTATCTATGTAGGTTTCCACCCTCCAACATTCACACTCTTGGGTCCTTCTCCTTCCCTCGTAACCACAAACATGCACCCACACACATGCACGCACATGCACCCACACACATACACCCACACACATACACCCACACACATGCACCCACACACATGCATGCATGCACATGCACCCACATGCACGCACATGCACACATACACCCACACACATGCACACACACACATGCACACACACACATGCACACACACACATGCACCCACACACATGCATCATGCACCCACACACATGCACACACACACATGCACACACACACACACATGCACACACACACACATGCACACACACACACATGCACACACACACATGCACACACTCAAGGTGCCCCCCCCTCCCCCCCAACGATGGGTTCCCCACACTAGAGGCTCTGTAGATTTGAGCTTTCCAAACATTTATAATTTCTAAAATTTTCATCGTTCCAATCCTCACAGCGACTAAAGCGTGAGAAAAGCGTGAGAACAGGAGGTCCCTTCCTGCGTTCTCCTCCAGCTGTACTGAGACCTTACTTGGCTTCTGAAAAGAGCAGAGGAATCGATGAAGGCCTTTGTACTGCCTTGTACTGTGACCTCTTGTACCTCCGGCACATGGAGAATGCATGCGTGTTTGTGACTTCACCTTACCGACTTGAAATGTTAAAGACAGGTGTACGATGTAACTACATGTTCAATAACACACCTTATAAACACCTTACCAACCGGCAATGGCAAACTGCAACCACACCTTACCAATTTTGTAGTGGATCTTGATACAGAATGCCACACTTTACCCACTTGTTTTTCCCTCCCTGTCCCCCCCGCCGCGGTGGGATTGTTCGCACGACTGAGTCCAGCTAACTCTTACCTCTTACACCACAAAAAAACTGGTCATTAATGTGTTAGTTCTGGACGTTGATGGTGACTGTCTCCTCCTGCTCAAGAGTCAGAGTTGCTCCATTTCTGGCGACCAGACAAACTCGTAGATGTGATGATCACATCTGCACCTCTCCAGGCTCTGCTTACGTAGCAACGGTAACCATTCCCCGTCCATTCTAGCGACCCCAATACTCCTCTAGGTGATCCTTACCGACCTATAAGAAGTTGCTGACATCATCACTTGTCTTGGCTTGTTACGCAACTTCTCGGGGTATGAGCGGCCATTTTCCTCATCGTGGCAGTTGCTCTGTGCTCCTTGCCGGACATCACACACACTCCGCATACTTACTCCAAAACTTGAAAAGTGTTTGCTAAAAACCAGGTGGCCTCTCTCTCAGTTTGAGAGTCAGTATCCTGCTTGGTTCCTCCCCAAACCTGCAGCGAAGTTGCTTGCGTGCAGCTGCTAGATCGGCACTAGCCTCCCTCTCTGTCCCCGTGCTGCGTGCGTGCAACCTCATGGCGGTGGCCTTGCTCGAAAGTTGCACATTTTTGTGTGCGTCTAATTGGGTCTCGAGTTCATTATTAGTTGATGGGTCTCATACAACACTTCCTGGTGGTATACTAGGCACTTCCTGTGTTATACTAGGCACTTCCTGTGGTATATATACTAGACACCAGTACCTTAGCTCCTACTGTGTATGTACAGGTGTGTGTATGTGTGCGCTTTTTTCTTTTTCCCCCCAGGCAATACAAGTATGTGAATGTCCACCTGTTTAGCCAACATGCTTGATAACCTCCCAGTCCCCTTTCCCACTTCCCCCTCCCACTTCCCCCTCCCACTTTCCCACTTTCCCCTCCCACTTTCCAACTCTCCCCCTCACACTTTCCAACTCTCCCCCTCACACTTTCCAACTCTCCCCCTCACACTTTCCACCTCGCACCTCTTGTACTTCTCACCTCTGACTGGGACAGTCTCTACAGTAACTCAGTTAGTGTTGCCTTGAGGATTTTAGGAGTTCAATTACGGAGAGAGAAGGGGGTGTGGCAGACGTGTACAAATCTATCAATCATATCATTTCCCTCAGGGGTTGTGGTAGACCCCTGAAAGGAAGGAAGCTCTTGTTATTCCTGTTGTTCCTGTGCACACACACACACACCACACACCGTACACACCACACACATACACACACACACAAACTATACACACACGCACCACACACACACACTATACACACACATGATACACACATACCGCACACAAACCACCATATACACACACACACATGCACAGACCTGTAGTTCTTGCATACGTCACTTCTGCAGCGGCTGCTTCGTAGCGTCCCCACAACCTTCACCTCACACTTGCAAATTCTGTCACCTTCAGGATCTCGATGTCATCGAGCGCCATCATCTCTCCGCCCTCTCACTCGCCGACCTCAGATACTACACTCGAAGAAAACACATTCCTTCACCGATAAATGCCAGCCACGAAGACATCATCGACATCATCGTGGCCAGACAGGTAAAGGATTTGTCGGAGAGAACCAAGCGAGCATTGCGGCAGGTCAACGGGATATCCGAGGACGCCAGCTTCATGGACGTCGATCGTCTGGTTGCGGAGCCGTACGTGAGCGCATATTCACTCGCGGGAGATCGAGTTCCTCGCGAGAGTGTCAACGGCGAGATCTCGAGCGGTTGGCAGTTTGTAATTTCTGGGGAGGGGAGCGCTGGTAGAGGAGGAAGTATCGTGGAGTCACCCACCGAACATGTGAATTCCTCTGCGTGCACCGTGGACCGACACCAGGTACGTAGGAACCCGCCATACGGTGGGAGGGGGGTGGTTTCTTCGAAGAGCTAAAGTTTCGAGTTCATTTATACCTTTTTGCACACATTAGGACGTAGACATTTCCCTGGTGACTAATTTGGATGCTCTAACGAGTGTTAATCAGGTACACAAGCTGGGGGTCAAACAGTTGAAGCTCATTCTGCAGAAGAACTGTATCAACTACAAAGGCTGCTTGGAGAAGGAGGAGCTTCAGGTCAGGGTTCAGAGACTCTGGCAGGCCAGGGAGGAGGAGAGGATTAAAGTAGCGGCCATTGCTCAAGCTGGAGATCTCGGTATGTGTTAGCATAATATGTATAGGTTGGTGTGCTCCAATTTGTATTGTCAGCCAGTGATGTTGAGAACAACATGTGGATACTGTCCCAGTTCAAAGACATTATCCACCTAGCCTTAGACCTAGCCCTAGCCCCCCTAGCCCTAGCTCTTGCCCTAGTGTTCTAGCCCTAGCCCTAGCCCTAGCTCTAGCCCTAGCCCTAGCCCTAGCCTTAGCCCTAGCCCTGGAACTCTAGCCCTAGCCCTGGAGCTACTGTATAGCCCTAACTTGCCCTATCCATGTAATCTAGTCGTAGTCCAAGCCCTTGCCCTAGCCAGTATAAAGTGACGAGAACTTTGACATTTGGCTGTCCATACAGTATATGGAACGATGACTCACTAACGACATGAACGTATGAGTGGGCTGTCACTACTCCCTATAAGATCACATGACCAACATTTTGACGACGTACATTGGTCTCCATGTCACCCTGAAGAAGGCCAGTGAAGATGTTCAACTAACTAAGCATAGTTAATCTTCCCTAAATATAGAGAAATGTCAGTCATGTGATCTTATAGGGAGTAGTGCCTGCCCCATGTTGGCGTGTGTCGGTCATGTGATCTTACATGTATAAAGTAGAAGTGGACTGCCCACTCATAATTATGTTCATGTCGTTAGTGAGTCATCATTCCATATACTGTATGGATGCTATAACACAAGTGTATGAGAAGAATGGCTCGGTGTGTGTGTGTGTGTGTGTGTGCATGTGTGTGTTTGGAGACATTAGCACGGGCCAGGATGAGTGTATGAAATTCTTGTGGAGGTCTTGTCAATGGTTACTGAACGAAGTGATAATGAAATGGCTACCCTTTACCACATCTGTAACATCTGCAGCAGAAATAGTGCTCTGGTTTCCTCTCTCTCCCAAAATTACATCATTAAAAGTGTTGTTACACGTGGGCGGGGTTATTTTCAAGTGAGCGCCTCATTCTGTACGAGAGAGGAAAAAAGCGTCTGAAGCTTGGACTAGAGTTTGAAGAGCTTGGACTATCATCTGCCCTAAGGCAAAGCGTTGTCTTGGCTACCAGATTACTGAAACGATCTAGTCTGCCACGCTTTAGTGGCCGTTTGAAGTTTGTGCTTCTCGATCTGAAAGGCTATCTTCGATGTTGAGGCAATGTTTAGCAAACGATCGACTTTTGTGATGCTCTTTCACGTACACATGGAGTGTAGAAGCTTTACCTGAGCTTAAAGAAAACGCCAAGCGCTAGCAATGAAGGTTGGAAAAAAGCCAACTATAATGTTGTGCGCAAATAGTTTCTAGCTAGCTTATCTTAGACAGAGCTACATGGCTCAGGCATGCAAGGAATAGATTCTTGTTAGCATTGCCCTTTTCAGAAGTATAATACTGCCACATAAACACGTTCAAAACAAACTATTAGTGGACAAGTCCTTACTAGATTTTGGTGCCGATTGGCGTCAACCACCATTAAAAGCTTGCAAGGTGTGAAACTTGCAGGTTGTGCCGCCAATTGGTGTGCATCATGATTAATCGGTTAAAAATACAAGAGGGTTCTAGCACTTCTTAATTGACGATCCCTTACCTGCCTGTAGGGAGCTAATTTGACGATCCCCTACCACATATGCTGTATTCACCTGCATTGAGCTAGAAAAAATAATGGTGTCTACCACACCACTGGTTAGCTTGCAGCTGATGATGAGATCATCATCCTGTACTCACACATTATAGTGCAACTGATGTCCCCTTATGTCAGGTGGTGTGTGTAAGTAGTCTTACAATGTGACGATCCCTTACCATACCAGTGTTCAACTGCATTGAGTGCAATATTTCAAATAATTCACCCAATATTAAACAAGAACATACGATATCATCGAGACTTATTTCAAAGTTGTCACAAAAGAAGTAAATAATATAGACATCATTGGACTGCTTGCTGCCTTACACTGTTGGTAACCGTGGGTAACCCAATTATTACCAGTGGAAGCGGTTACACAAGTAGACCAGCCTATAATGAGAAGTAAATATTGGACAAACTCGACCTTTCTTCTTTCATTAAACAAATTCTTCTGGGACTAGGCAGTGTTGCCCGGCAACCACTGTTGTTACAACAAGGGGCTTGTGTAAGCATGTACACCTTGCATACACCCACTCACACACACCTTGCATACACCCACTCACACACACACACACAATCTTCTTGTCTGTGTACAATACATGTAAACTTAGGTACAACATACTAATGTACTCACACATACACATGCGTGCACACACACACACGTATACACACACACATACACAGTCTCTCTGACGAACACACTCACACACACACACACACACACACGTATACACACACACATACACAGTCTCGCTTTCTCACATGCACAGTCTCTGACGAACACACTCACACACACACACCTACACACCACTACACTAGCCAACTATACGCACTCACTACGTCTTTGAGCACCGTAGCAAGCTGGCAGAGCTAATCAACAAGCCAAATAAGGTCACAGAAGTGCTCGTCTGAAGCACTGTGTGATCAGAGCTGCCATATGTATGTGTGTGTGCATGTTTCACCCTTTACCTTAAAGTATGTGGTTAAGCATTACACATGCCTTGAGAGAGAAGCTTGGAGGAGTTAAGATGGCCACAGCTCAGCGAAGGGAGGTGTGAAGACTGAGACCAAGGGAGAACAAGGCGTGGTCA
This sequence comes from Cladorhizidae sp. MBARI D1340-BT2, assembly GCA_028752905.1. Taxonomy (NCBI): domain Eukaryota; kingdom Metazoa; phylum Porifera; class Demospongiae; order Poecilosclerida; family Cladorhizidae; species Cladorhizidae sp. MBARI D1340-BT2. The sequence goes on along the minus strand of JAQNBH010000002.1, from coordinate 31,703,884 downwards.
GTTCCTTAGAACTGAGCAGCCATGACAGCCAGGCTAGCTGTGAGTGTCTGTGCCCTCCATGATAGCCATGCTAGCTGTGAGTGCCTGAGCAGCATTGAGGTGGTGGTCTCAGACAAGAGTCATACCGATGTGTGTAGGCTAAGTATTTCACATCATCATATACTCTGAGCATGTGCAAGTACATGTACGTTGGGCACTAGCCCATGCAATGCGGTCAAGCAGCAGCTAGCAGAGTTATGGAGGCAAGAGTAGCTAGTCATCCAAGCAGAAGCTTGCAGAGTTGTGTAGAGACAGGCGTTTCCAACTTTGATCTCATTCATGAAGGCTTTCCCCTGAGGCATACTTTGATGATTAAAGCAAGCAATTATAAATTCCTCCCTTAGCTTAATATTCAATTGTTGATCATGTGTTGATCATGTGTTGATCATGCTCTGCAGTTGCTTGTAGTGAGATCTGTTAAGACTGTAAGTACGGGGCAGGGGGCAGGGGGAGAGGGGGGGGGGGCTTCCTTGCTCCATTATCACCATGGTAACTCTGTGGTGTTTTGACCTGTGTGACCTCTTGTGCAAAGTCTTTCCTGGGCTTCATATACACGTAGTAAACAAACCTGAGGTCATAGTGCGATGAAGGTCATACATGTAGTGCGA